>JAAOAS010000267.1:0-39183 GCA_013396035.1 Fusarium pseudocircinatum
GGCTCAAGGCCTTGAGCCCGCCTACTCTTTCATGATTCGATGCCGTCTGCCTGGTGGTATCTCTACTCCCAAGCAGTGGGTTCAGATGGACGACATTGCCAATGAGCTTGGTAATGAGACCATGAAACTCACCACTCGACAAACCTTCCAATTCCACGGTGTTGTCAAGAGCAAGCTCAAGCCTGCTATGCAAGCTATCAACCGAGCCCTCATGACCACCATTGCTGCCTGTGGTGACGTTAACCGAAACGTCATGTGCAGTTCGCTCCCTACCCAGTCCAAGTACCACCGTCAAGTTTTTGCCTGCTCTCAGCTTATTAGCGACCACCTCTTGCCATCAACCACTGCCTACCACGAGATTTGGTTGACTGATGATGACAACAAGAAGACACAGGTTGCTGGTGATGCTATCCAGGACTTCGAGCCTCTCTATGGCCCTACCTATCTGCCCCGAAAGTTCAAGATCACCATTGCTATCCCCCCTCACAACGACACTGATGTGTATGCTCACGACATTGGTCTGATTGCTATCAAGGGAGAGGACGGCAACCTTGCCGGTTTCAACGTTCTTGCTGGTGGTGGTATGGGTGCTACCCACAACAACAAGAAGACATATCCCCAGACTGGTCGCATGTTCGGTTTCGTGAAGACCGAGGATGTGCACATCGTCTGTGAGAAGATCATGCTCGTCCAACGTGACAACGGTGATCGCAAGAACCGAAAGCACGCCCGTCTCAAATATACCATTGACGACATGACTGTGCCTGTTTTCCGCAGCAAGGTTGAGGAGCTCTGGGGCAAGAAGTTCGAGAATGAGCGACCTTTCGAGTTCAAGAGTAACGTTGATACCTTTGGCTGGCAGAAGGATGAGCATGGCCTCAACCACTTCACGTTCTTCATCGAGAACGGTCGTATTGAGGATACCCCTGAGTTCCAGATGAAGACTGGTCTGCGTGAGATTGCCAAGTCTCTCAAGGGTCAGTCTGAGTTCCGTCTCACTGGTAACCAGCATCTCATCCTCAGCAATGTCGCCGATGAGAATCTTGACGATGTTAAGCAACTCATGAAGAAGTACAAGCTCGACAACATCCAATTCTCGGCTCTTCGTCTCAGCTCTTCTGCCTGTGTCGCTTTCCCTACCTGTGGTCTTGCCATGGCTGAGTCCGAGCGATACTTGCCAGTGCTCATCTCCAAGCTTGAGTCATGCCTTGAGGAGAATGGTCTTCGCCAGGACTCTATCGTCATGCGTATGACCGGTTGCCCCAACGGTTGTGCTCGTCCTTGGTTGGCCGAGGTTGCTTTCGTCGGTAAGGCTTATGGTGCTTATAACATGTACCTTGGTGGTGGCTACCACGGCCAGCGCCTCAACAAGCTATATCGCCAGAGCATCAAGGAGGATGAGATCCTCGCCATTATGAAGCCTCTTCTCAAGCGATATGCTCTTGAGCGCAACGAGGGTGAGCGCTTCGGTGACTTCTGTGTCCGCTCTGGTATCATTGTTGCTACCACTGATGGCCAGAACTTCCACGACAACGTAAGTCCATTTGAACCAATTGCAAGTAACAATAGCTAACAGCCATCCAGGTTGCCGAGGAAGAAGAGGACGAGGAATAAATCACGACTAAAAAGACTGAACGAAAATTGTGGTTAGCATCAATTGGGACAGGAAAAGAATGAAGGATCTGTTGATTGAACTTTGATATCATGATTTGTTGCTTTATTTTGCATAGCTTGATGTGGTATTTACTTGGCCGGCGCAACTGATAGGAACGCATTTATTCCATGTAGAAACACTTTCGCAATGATTTGAGACTTTGCGTGAACCATCTAGACTGTTTGAATTACATAGACTTTATCTCAACTTCAAGCCTAAAACATATACCTTGCTTCACTTCCATAAACATTTAGTAGAGATTACTTTAACAAGCACCATCGTATTGAACCCGGGGTATACACATTTATCCTCTGCTATTTACACAATTCATACCCCAGAAGCGAATTCCTGACATATGTACATTAAACAAAACTTTCTGACCAAACATTCGTTGCCTCGACAATCGTGGCCGGCATCATATAATTTTTTCGAGAACTCATCTGCTCAATCGTCATCCTCCCAGTGAAAAGAGCTGGGAAGAGTTGTTCATTTCCATGCAGATGTAAATGCCAGAACGCCAAACCACGCCGATGCAGATGCCCATTTTCTAAATGCATAACAAAAAATCAAGCGCAAATGGTTCAAGATGATGTGTGCATCAACTGCGTAGGTTGCTCGACACACTGCTCATCTTATCGTTAACTCTCTCCTTTAGACCGCCCATCCATCGGGGTGCCTTGAGACTCAAGCGGACGCGACCTTCCACTATCATGTTGACCACGTTGAGGACGGCAAACGTGGTGGAACCGATTGCACGGAAGACGGCGAGAGCGGCGACGGACCAGAGGAGAAAGCGCAAGTAATAGTTGTCGCCAATGCCTCTAGCACTGTAGATCTCCGATACAGCCATACCAAGGATACCGTTGCCGATCATCCATGTGAGAACGAGGTAGGTTCGAACACTCTTGTAGTAATCCTCTTGCAGCTGAGATTCGCTAGGTGGAGACTCAGGAACTTCGAGACGATCACGGAGATTGCGAAGAGCCTCATCGTATCCACTGTCAATATCGAGCTGTTCACTGGGCATCTCCAGCTCGACAGTCTCACCCTTACCCACAGCACCACCGAGGTCAGTCTTCATGACGTTGTCACCCTTGGTACCCCAGGTAACATCGTGTGTGTTACAGAAGGCGTAGACTTGTAAGGTGCAAATGTAGCTGGGAAGAAGGATGAAGTACTGGGCCGAAGAAGTGATCATGTGCCATGGATCAAGATACATAATAGACATGATGAAGTACATGCCGATTGTCGACAAGATAGACACAATCATATTCGTAAAGACGTTATCACCCATCTGGATCTTGTCTTTGGATGTGAGTTGGTGGATAATGATGTAGAACGTAGCAAATGTCGTATAAACCATGATGATGCTGTAAATAATCATACTGATCAGGTACAGCTTCTTGGAGCCTTGAGGTCGATTACCGAGTGAAAGGATAAACTGCGTTGATATGAGAAGCACACAGGCATACCGCAGAATGTGGAAGATGACGGTAGCGATGTTGTGTCCGAACGGGTCGACTTTGGGGTCTGTCAAACCGCCTGCAACGAAGTAAAAGGTGAGGTAGAAATTGGCCAGGGAGAAGAAGGTGAACATTAGCTGAATGAACTGGTACAAGAACTCCATGTGCAGAAGGATTTTACGGGCCAGAGTGTGGTCAGTAAACCAAATCTGCTTGAAGTGGACAAGGGAGTAGACAGCGGCAAAGAAGGCACCGTTGAGCCATCGACGACGTTGAGAGATGAACTCAGGAACAGTATCTACACCAAGTTAGCATTGCATTCGTAATTTAATGTCGTAGAATATCTCACCAGGTACATCGGTTTCACCGGTACATCCCTTGACGTACTTGAGAACCCATCTCTCACCACGTTTAGCGACCAACTCCCAGCAAAGGATACGATCCTCAGCGAGGTACATGTTGGCAGTGAAGACATCGGCGTGTTGACCATGCAATGTCTCACCCTTGAAGTACTGACTGAGAGGACCGTGACCGGTCTCGTCATTCTGAAGCGCGTGGTATCGGTACGCACTCAGGGCACCGGGAAGGACAGTAATGTATCCAAAGACGGACTCGAGAGGCTTATCAAGGATGTTGGACATTTTATACTCGAAGTTCTGGGACGCAACGAGAGGATTGAGCAGGTTAGCGCCCAGTCTGCCCTTCATGGCTTTAATTTCTCCACAAGCACCAGCGACGTTGGAGTCAGTATCGAAGGCCTTCCAGAGATGGTACAGTGAGGTGCCGCTAGGGCGAGTACCAACATCCAGCAAAATGCAGACGTTCGGGTTAAGAGCCTTTCCAAAGGCATTAAAGAACCAACGGTGAGAGTTGAGCTTACGCTGGTTCTTTTCCTTGAGACAGAAGATCATCTGGCAAGGAACAATGCCCTTCTCGGCACCCTTGAACTTGAGGTCGGAATCGAGAGAGACCTGGGTTGTGTATTCGTAGACGTGTGCTTGCACAGCGCGGTTGTTAACAAAGTTCTTTGCGATACCGTGCTGGTAGACACCCATGGCAGCGAGCGCATCCAGAGTGCGAGGATGGATCTTCTCTCGACCATCAGAGACAATACAGACGACAATCTTTTGCCATCCAGTCTCACCCCAGGTACGAGAGCGTGATCGAGAGCAGAAGTGGGAGATGTTCTTCATGACGGCATGCATCGTTCGAGTGAATCCTATTTCATCTTCGTTGTACATGGTGACACAAATGAACAATTCTGTCTCTCGAACAGTCTTACCAAAGGTTTGTCGCAATGTGTAGCCTCTTTCGACAAAATCATCAGGGTCGCAGGTAACGGCGGTGTAGCGCATGTGAGTGAACTCAACCTCGCCTCGTCGAGGCAAGAAACTGTACAAAATTGTCGGGATTTTACACTCCAGCACCAGTTCACCGTTGATGAGCTGGACCTCTTTTCTTGCCATTTGAGGTGCGCGAACGCCTCTTCTCTCTTGCGCGCCAGTCGGGGCTGGACCATAATGCTCAACCTTGTCGTAGTCTTCCATGTCTCCCTCATTTAGTGTGTCTTGCGACTCAGAAGACACATATGAGCTGCGGTCAACTGGGTGAGGTCGTGCATCACTCAGGTCGGATTCAGGCGCAAAGACATCGTCGTCATAAGTATCATGCAAAGGAATGGAAATAGTCGCATCGTCTGCAATTGGCGGGACAGGCTGCCTTGAGTTTGAGAAGAGGGGTGCCGGAGGAAGTGGACGTCTTGGGCTTCCGCCGTATCTCGAGGATGGTGTGCCTGGTCTGGGACTCCCATTCAGATCGGAGGGCTCATACATGCCATCTGAAGGAGGAGGTCTTGATAGATCGGATCTTGTGAATCCGGACACTCGTGACGAGGGTGTCCAAGGTCGTTGGGGAGAGCCATCATCATGCATACCATAGGACACATAGGAGCCCGTTGGGGGCCCCATTGATGGGGCATCGTCGAAGATGGAACCAGATCTCGATGATCGAACACTCGGCTGATAGTTGAGGTTTCGAGGACTTCGGATACTAGGAAGTTTGTCATGTGAGTTTACATCCCTTAAGCGGCTCAATGGGCGCGGTGGTACGGGAGGTGTCGTGTCTAATCCAAGGTGGTGTTGTTCCTTGTGAACTCTTCGCCTGTCGCTGATACCATCGGGAATCTCTGGTAGATCTCGAGGAAGATCTGCAAATGCGACATGGACACTAGTTCTATTCTTGTCCTGCAGCTTTGCAGTCTGGCCGCCGATAATTGGCCTCTTAGGCAACAAGGTCTGGGATTCGGCCATTGAAGAAGCGTATGAAGGGGGATTTGGTGAAGGGTGCTCTTGATTCTCGTTGGAGATATTCCCTCGGACGTCATTTTGCTGGACAGGGCTGGACCTGAAGGCCCGTTCCCCCCTTTCTGAAGACATGGTGATGCTCACAGGTGAAATTGACAATGGAGGAGGAAACGCTACTGGCGGTTTGAGAGGGGAGGGTGTTGTCTTTGAAGGTGAGGTAGAAGGTGAGGTAGAAGGGGAAACAGAAGGAGATGAGGGAGGGCGTGCAGAAGGTGTTTGTGTCTGATTCTGGCTAGGTGATGAGGGTGGTACATACGTGTGAGGGTCGTTGTGTTCTTCGGATGTCAACAGTCTCACAGCAGCGGGACTGTAACCGGTGGGCGTGTGAAGGTCCTCGTCATCATAGGGAGGGAGGCTGTAGTCGGGCGGGCGCGACATATTCGGATCCATAACTGGCGAGAAGAGGCTGGAATGGAATGCAGTGGGCGCGGGTACTTGCGACAATACGAGCTGAGCTATTAGAGTAACGGTTCAAGGTCTGAAAAGCGAAGGATACTTTGTATCTCGACGGCTGCTGCCGCTGAGAAGATCCGAATCGCGTACTAGAGATGGGTGAAAGCAGTGTTGGTGTTGATGTTGATTTGCGCCTCCTGTTGGTAGTTGAAACTCTGATGTCAACGAGGCGTTGATTGTGTACGAGCTTGTGGTCGGTGTAAGTTTAGATCGTCGTCGAATGGCGGTGGAACAAGACAAAGACAGTAGACAAACAACGCGCAAGTGGTATCGCAATACAAGACAATGAATGTTTCTTCGGAATGTCTCCTTTTTCGTTAGGATGTTGTAGTGGTACAGACAGATAAAGTAAAGTACGGAGCGAGCGGAGCTTTGGATCGGGTTTGGTTGCGGGTATGAGAGAGGTGAGGATCCAATGGTGGGGGAGGAGCTTAGCATGGTAATCCAAACAAATTACGTCGCACTGTTGGCATGGCAACGTAGCCCAATTGGGACAGCTCTGTCTTACACCAAGCCAGGTCTCACAATTTTCTGGCGGCCCGCTTTGTTAATGTTTCAGTGACTGGGGGACCATCAGTGGAGGTTGATTAATTGCTTGCATTTCTTCAACATTCAATCCATTTCTCTATGTCTCTCGCTTATACTCTCAGTTGGCTCAATTGAGGAATATCATGACACTCAGAGCTCTTACTCAACTGTTTACTCTCCTCCCGAAACGCCCGAGGAGAATGAACTCCAGGTGTGATGATCACCTAGCAACAGTAACACAGCCTTCCCTGAACCATGGATCATGGCGCTTAGCATCTGAAAGTGGAGACTCTATCCAACGGTCTCGATCCTACTGTACCTAATCGGTAAATAACAAGCAATCACAGACGTAAGCTCGGAGTATTTCAAATTCTAATTCATTGGTATATGCGACTCGAAGGGCGAAAACAAGAGTAAAGCTAATAACAGAACTATCGAAGTAGTTTCATCCCCTGATCTGAAGGGTCGAATCTTGTCAAGACTCGATGCACACCCCCAAGGTTGGAAACAAGCCTTTGTTTTCGGACAATCTCAGTAACCTTTTCAACGCCACAAACACATGACCATGTTTTGACTTGGCTTTTGTGGTTCATACTCCTAAGGCCAGGTAGGGTAGACGCATTCTTCTTGGAACTTAAACGTCTTGAAGTGAGACTGTGCATTGGTTGACAAGCTAGACAAGCTATACCCCGGACATGTCAGCCACGAGGCGAGATCACAATCGCAAAACAAGCATCCAGTCTAACATAGATACGCGGGCGGGTCACAGCATAAACGAGCTTTAGACTCTATGATACGATGATAAACCAGCCACGAGAACTCGAAACAAGGTACTTATGAATGCATATCCAGAAAGAACTCCAACAAGAGAAAAAAAATTGTGAAATAAGAGTGTGAGCTTATATCCTAGAGATTACTTGCCATATATGAATAGACAGTCTTCAAATGGTTGTATATAAGGCCTTTTCTTAAGTAACGAAGGCTGTTATCACAACCTCGCTCAGGCCTATTGGTGAACGTTATATAAAACACGTGGAAACTCTACATCATTACAACCACTTCCCCGCGTTCTATCGTGTAATGGATACCAGAAATTCCGACAAGCAGATTGAGGCAGATTTACCTTCGTGAGCCAACGAACTCAAGAGAGACGGTACCAATGAAGCAATTGAGCCGACCCGATGCTTCTGATGGCTGAGATCGTAAGAGAGAACGGCAAGACCAAAGGCGAGTTTCTTGTCATCTGGCACCTCGGACTTCGACTTTGGTATGTCAATGGCTTTGAGAAGAAGGCAGAGTTGTCATTGATCCAACCACCACGCTGCATAACATGCTTTCTTCCCCGCAAAGTATACAGGAAGAAGCCCCGAGATGCCTCGTGAAATGTTCTATTAAGAAGAGGGTTCATCCTCGAGAGGGGTTTGAAATGGTTCCCTCAGTGCTTTCCGAGGTTCTGCTTCCAATGGGTTTGCAATATCTATCATCTTATATCCCTGGATCATTAACACGCAGCCGAAATGGAAACGATTGACGAAATTCAAGGTGAGCCTCGCTCCAACCCGACACAACAAGATGCCAGACCTCCTGAGGCCAAGACGAGATCAACAACTGCAGTGCTACAAAACCCACTGGCCAGCATGACCCATAATGAATTGGTCGCCGATGCAAGGAACTTCGCCCAAGATAAGGGACTGGATACCTGTATTTCCTGGTTTACCAAAGGCGCACTCATAGCCAAAGTCATCAACACGCCGAAAGGATACGAGGCCGTAGAGGAGTTGACCGAGGAAGACAAGGAGCTCCTGAGGAACGAAGATGACCATCGTTGGAAGTCTCAGCCAAAGATGCTTTACTTCCTCTGCGCATTGTGTGCGGGCTGCGCTATTGTGCAGGGCATGGATCAGACAGTCATCAACGGTGCACAGGTAAGTCCTCCCTGAGTATCGAAAGACAAACAAACTAATGATCCAGCACTTCTACTTCGAAGAGTACAACATCAAAGATAGAGCGCTGCAAGGCCTCACAAACGGCGCACCATATGCCTCTGCTGCCCTCATCGGATGCTGGCTCAACGCCCCCCTGAACAGATACTTTGGCCGTCGAGGAACAATCGCCTTTTCCTGTCTCTTGGCCTTCGTCACAGGAATCTGGCAAGCTGCTGCCAACAGTTGGATATGTCTAATCATTGCACGCTTCACCCTCGGACTCGCAGTTGGCGCCAAGTCAAGTACCACTCCCGTATACGCAGCTGAATGTGCACCCAAGGCAATCCGAGGCGCCTTGACTATGATGTGGCAGATGTGGACGGCCTTCGGCATCATGCTCGGCTTTGCTTCCTCTTTAGCTTTCCAGAATCTCACGTGGCCGAACCAGTATGCACCTTGGAGATGGATGATTGGTTCAACGTCTCTTCCACCATTGATCGTTGGTCTTCTGGTCTTCCTTCTCCCTGAGAGTCCGCGTTGGTATATGGATAGGGGAGAATTCCAGAAGGCATACCATTCGCTTAGGAAGCTTCGTCGCGCTGACCTCCAAGCTGCTCGGGATCTCTATCTCGCTTGGAAGTTCTTGGAGGCTGAGCAAAAGTCCAAAGAAGGCGGGAAAAGTCTGAAGGAGCTCTGCAAAGTACGGAGGAACTGGAGAGCTGCGCAGTCTTCGTGGTTCTGTATGCTCATGCAGCAGTTCTGTGGCGGTATGTCCGAAGCCATATATCTTGATTACTATGTAACTAACGAGTCTACAGTTAATGTGATCGCATATTACAGCACAAAGATCTTTACAGATGCAGGATACACTCGATCTCAAGCCCTCCTAGCCTCATTCGGTGGCGGTGCCATCAACTGGCTCTTTGCGCTACCTGCAATTTGGACTATTGATACCTTTGGCCGTCGTAACCTCCTGTTAGTTACGTTCCCCATGATGAGTGCTTGTCTGTATTGGACCGGCTCATGCTTCGGGATTGAAGACAACGACCTTCGTCTTCCTCTCATCGCCACCAGTATTTACATCTTCATGGCCGTTTACTCACCTGGTCTCGGTCCTGTTCCCTTTACCTATAGCGCAGAGGCATTCCCCTTGCATATCCGGGCTCTTGGTATGGCATCAGCAACATCAATCACCTGGTCATTCAACTTTTTACTCAGCTTTACGTGGCCTATGATGGAAAAAGCATTTAAATCCTCGGGCGCCTTTTACTGGTATGCCACGTGGAACATCTTCGGATTCGTGTTTACGTATTTCCTGCTTCCAGAGACGAAGGCACTGTCATTGGAGGAACTGGATATTGTGTTTAGCGTTCGGAACCGTGATCATGTTCGATACTACTTCAAGCGAATAGGATGGTACGCAAAGCGGCTCACGGGTCGGAGCCCGGATGTCATGCCGCCGTTATATGAGTTGGAGGATTCTGGGGTGGTATTAGTGGCCGAAATGGCAGTCAAAGAGACGAATGTCTCATCTGTTTAAGAGGTAGTCGTGAGTTCGATGCAATGGATTGGGGCATTTTCTCAGATTACCGGCTAGGATTTTTGATTGATGGTGGGGGTGCAAGACTTGGCCGAGATTCAATTGGTATCTCTTTATAACTATTGGGCTCTTTATGAAGCGGGTTATGAGAAAGGCGTAACTTTTAGGGTTCATGATCTAAATGTTCAACGGCGTGGTATTGTCTTCTAGGACGTCTTCGTATCAGGTCTCAATATCTCACCAATACTTTTTTCTTGCCTGGATCGTTTAAGTAGGAAGATCAAGCGAGGGCTCAGACTGATTATGAATCAAATTTGTCGATTGCGACTACGAATCCCATCGCTGTTCGGAAGGAAGACGATAAACAAAAGTTCCAGAGCATATCGTCTCAAAGTGTAAGGTGACAATAAGATTACCGCTTCGCCATGAATGAAAGATCGTCGGGAAAGACAATATAGAGCTCAGGCACCAACTCTGAAGAAACAATACATCCAATTCGATTTGCTGTTAACTGCTGTTGAGTAATTTCGTAGGGTAAACTCGTATCTGGCAAGCTCACAACATCTTGACTCTAAGACCTACCTAGATATCATTGAATTTGACTGTTGTGTATGAGTTTTATTTGAGGGCAGAGCTTGGGTCCCCTGTAGCCGTGTTACCCACCGTAGATAGCTCGCCATAGTGGAGACCAATCACTGTGAGATCCCAGCCGAGGCTTGCGACATAGTCTAGGTACGTCTTATCACTGAGTGACGAGACGGGATCTTCATTCCAAGCTCTCATCTCCTCTTTTCACCTCTCATATCTTGTAGACCTCCATTCATTGACATTGTGAAGCTTCACACCAAGAAGCGACAATGGATGAAAAGGCCCAACTTCCGCCTTACAGCTCCGTTTCGCGTCCAGCGCCCGTTGGCCTTCATCCTGGTCAACAGCGGAACAGGCGGTTGTTGCGTCGCTCACGCGGTATCAGGCTCTTTGCTCTAGCTTGTTTGACATTCATTGTCTTTGCTCAATGGCGACAACTTGCACCGCGAAACAAGACTACTTTGTCTATCCAGAAACTCAATGAAGACCTCGAGACGTGTAAGAAGTTCCGTGTCAAGCCGCAAGACCCGCCTGGTCTCGGCCGAGATAAGAATGCTCGTTATATCGACGGCGGCAAGCCCACTTTGATCAAGAACGCTACTATCTGGATTGGAGAGCCCGCCGAGGGAACCAGCCAAGAGGATGCGCATGCTGGCAAGGGCTGGGAGTGGGTGCAGGGTGATGTCTTTCTTGAGAAGGGACTCATTCAACGCGTAGAGAAGGACATCAAGACTGCTTCACTACCTGAGGACACAATTATCTACGAAGCTCATGGCCGCCGTCTGACCAGCGGTATTGTTGACACTCACAGCCACGCTGGCGTCTATCCATTGCCCTCTCTGGAGGGAAACTCAGATGGCAATGAGATGTCGGATAACATCACACCTTGGGCTCGAGCTATCGACTCATTGCTCCCTCTTGATCCGCAAATTGAAGTCATCAAGTCAGGTGGTGTTACAACTTCACTGATTCTTCCTGGTTCCGGCAACAACATCGGTGGAGAGGCATATGTCATCAAGCACGCAGTTGGCAAACCTGATGGCCGCAAGGAAATCAGCGCAGTGGACTTGCTAGCCGACCCAGACCGCAACTGGCGATACATGAAGATGGCATGTGGTGAGAACGCGAAGCGTGTTCATGGCCGGGTTGGAAATAGGCCATTCAGCCGTATGGGTGAAAGCTACGAGTTCCGCCACGCTTTTGAGCAAGCAAGAGATCTGATCCAGAAGCAGGATGACTGGTGCGCCAAGGCTGAGTCTCAGGGCGTTGAGTCCTTGGATGAGTATCTTCCAGGCGAGATTGCCTGGGAGGCTCTCACTGCTGCGCTTCGTGGTCAGGTTCATATCAACACACATTGTTACACAATCCCTGACTTGGAGGCTATGGTAGACCACACCAACGAGTTCAAGTTTCCTGTCCGAGCCTTCCATCATGCTCACCAGACATATCTGGTTCCAGAGGTAGGATCGTATTGTATCGAAAGGCTTCTTTTGCTAACATCTATTAGATCCTCAAGCGAACCTGGGGTGGACGTCCTCCTGCATCTGCTCTTTTCGCTGATAACATGTTCTACAAGACTGAAGCATACATTGGTTCAGAGTATGCTGGAAAGATCCTCCACGAGAACAACTTGACAGTAGTGTATGTCAGCGACAACCCTGTGATCAACGCACAACATGTCCTTTTTGAGGCTGCCAAGGCTTATCATTACGGCCTTCCTTACCACGTCGCACTAGCCAGTGTGACATCTGCTCCCGCTGAACTTCTCGGTTTGGGCAAGCGTCTAGGAAAAGTCAAGCCTGGTTTCGATGCCGACATTGCTGTGTGGGACAGTGACCCCCTTAGCGTTGGCGCAACTCCTGTGCAAGTCTGGATTGACGGCACAGCTCAGTTCGAGGACCCCATTGAGCTGATGAAATCACAAGAAGCAGCTGCATTTGTGGAGAAGCCTGCCGAGATTGTTGAGGAGCCAAGCAAGCTCGATACTGTACTTTTCACTGGTGTTAAGAAGGTGTTCCTTGAAGATGAGAAGACCTACGAATCTCAAGCCAAGCCAGTCAATGTGGTCGTTCACAACGGCAAGATTTCTTGCGTTGGCACTTGCGACCATGAGTTCCAAGCTGTGGCTGCAACCGGTGCAAAGACCATTACGCTCAAGAATGGTTATTTGACTCGGTCCTTCACAGCTGTAGGTGGTACTCTGGGTCTCAGCGAGATTGATGCTGAGGACGCAACTAACAACGGACCCAACCCGTTGATCTTCTCTCGGGCTATTGACGGTCTTGCTCTTGACTCCAAGAAGTTGCAAGTTGCCTCTCGATATGGAGTTACCAGAGCCGTCTCAGCACCAGTATTTGTGGGTGGCGCAACCCATTTCGGTACCAGTGTCGGATTCCTGACTTCGGCATTGACGACCCTCGAAGAAGGTGCAGTTTTTGCTCCCGACCTGGCAGTCCATTATACTCTGGACCTGAACGTCAGAGGTTCAACTAGCTACTCAGCTGCTTTCGGTGGATTGAGAAACAAGTTACTTACAGCTGCTACAACTCCGCAACCTGCGAGCAATCCATTCTCAGAAGCGGCGTACCTCAAGAAGGTGATCAGTGGCGAGCAAGTTCTCGCCCTCACCATCAACAGTGCAGATGGCATTGCAACAGCTCTTCGAATCAAGTCCGAGATTGAGGGTGTCCTCGCAGCAGCAGACTCAAGCAAGAGAGTTGGGGGTCTCAAACTGGCCATCATCGGTGGTGCTGAGGCTCACCTGGTGGCTAAGGAGCTCGGAGAGGCTGGTGTTGGAGTCATCCTGTCGCCGCTGCAGGCAAAGGGTGAAAGCTGGGACTCACGTCGCGCTTTGACTGGTGCGCCACTCACCAATGGTACTACCATCGATGCGTTGGTTGACGCAGGTGTAGTCGCTGCGATTGGACTGCAAGAAGACTGGGAGCTTCGGGACTTGGGTTTTGCAGCTGGTACTGCATTCAAGAATGGAGGTGGACGATTGAATGAGAAGGAGGCTATTGATCTTGTGAGTAGCAACATTTACAAGATCCTTGGGGCAGATGAAGAGTCAGCCAAGGACTCTGGTCACTTCATGGTGACTGAGGGTAGCCCTCTCGAGATTGGATCGAGGATCAAGGCTGTTGGACATGGCAGGGGTGATGTATCTGTGTTTATCTAGGTGTATCTTTGATAGCGTACGAGTACTCAACGAAGTGTTGGATGAATGCATGCACTTATCCAGAAGATCCATCCTTGAGATGGTTCCCATGAAGTTCACTTCTGAAGCCAAGATACAGGAGTCGAGTAAGAAGTTACGCAAAGACGTCATTCTTATCGTACCTTACCTGAACTTTACTAAAATCTTCATAATACACTACTATGAGATTTGATACAGAGCACGCTCTTAATAAACCCTTTTACATCTCCCTTAATATGGATGTTGTTGTAGATTTATAATATGAGTGGCAACTTGCAGATGAGGCCATCACCAACAGAAATACTGTGGGAGCCGAGCCTTCGGGAAGCGGGGATTACAAACAGTGACGCGCGGGAACAAAGTGGAGCATCGCGCGCGGGTAATGACCAAGAGCGACTTCATTGGCTGATTTCGTGAATCTCGTCGATTTCGGCAGAGGTTTTCGGAAGTAGAACGCGGAAAAGGGAAAATGCTCCACAAGCCATGATGGCCCCGTTATCATGGGACAAGAGGATAAATAGCTTGAGGACCCCGCCATGATGAATGAGCTAGATACAGTAGAATCCTATAAAGTACAGTATAGCAGTCAACAAACAGCAGTTCATGTGGAATTGGCCTCTTGTTGCACGAAGAACTTTCTCCTCATCTTTATTCAAGTCGTTTTCATTTTCATCTCAGAGACACTCACATTCATCCACCATGTCAAAGGTTGCCCCTGTAATTGCGCTATCCCATGGCGGTGGTAAGTCAACACTATATGATCTGCCTCAATTGCCGATATAGCTGACACCATTAGGCCCAATGCCGGTTCTTGGCGACCCTAAGCATGAAAGCATTGTCTACTCTCTAAAGAACCGCGTTCCCAAGATCCTCAAGCTTGGCACCCCAGATCAACCCCGAGCCATCATCCTTGTCACTGCTCACTGGTCAACCGCAAAGCCCACCATCTCATCAGGCGCATCTCACAAGTTACTCTACGACTACTACGGGTTCCCTCGTGAATCATACTCTCTCAAGTACCCAGCACCCGGAAACCCAGAGATCGCAAGCGAGATCGCCGATGCTCTGCGCGGAGAAGGTCTGACACCTGAATTGGATGACGAGCGAGGATGGGACCACGGAGTTTTTATTCCGCTTCTGCTCGTCAACCCCAAAGCCGACATCCCCGTAGTCCAGGTCTCAGTCCTTGAGTCAGAGGATCCTGAGGAACATCTCCGCATGGGCGCAGCACTGCGAAAACTGCGAGCCAATAATATCGCCGTCGTTGGTTCAGGATTTGCAAGCTTTCATAACATTCGCGCCATGATGATGCTTGGTAGTTCGGGACCTGAACAGCAACGGCAATTCCGAACCTTGTCTGATGAATGGAACAACACATTGACTGAGGCGACGCTAAAGAAGGATACAGATGAGAGGTGGAAGGCTCTCAAGGGGTGGAGAAAATTCCCATATGCTGATATGATGCACCCGCCTAATGGGGGAGAGCACTTTATGCCATTGCTTGTGTGCGCGGGAGCAGCAAGGGAGGGAGAAGAGACGAGAAAGTACAACGATGAGTATGTTGGAGTTGAGATTAGTACGTTCTACTGGGGAGCGGAGGAAGAGAGCAAGCTGTAAATATTTAACGAACTTAGCATTGTTAGAATAGAGTATCATGGTTATTTGGTATGCTTGTTCTTAGCCAAGTTTGAGTGTGGGTGCCCCCATGTCAGAACCTCAATTGGTAACTCCATCTCACTCCCATTGGAACAGAGATCCCTACCAATCCCCTGATTTACAGGTACAAATACCTCTGACAGCAGGTTACATGCAATAGGAAAGATGTGCACCCCCTACTGCAGATGCAGGCAGAATATCAGCATCAAGAAGCCGCCTCAAAACCCACTATTCGTGACCCGCTGCCGTCATCACGGGCTTGGCTCGCCCAGTTCGCCGTTGTCAAGAGTCTTAGCTGACGTCAAGACGAAAAAAAGATCAAGTCTATAGAATATTAGAGTCCAAGAAAAATCTTGTACAATTGCATATTCTAATGTTATAGAAAATGTTCAAAACTGGAATTCGGTCGTTGTCCTGCCGTTTAAATACATCCAACACTGCAAAGCATCTCCCACGCTTCACTGCCCCTCCAAAACCCTGCATACAACCTCACATTCGCACACTTACACCATCACCACTACAAAAGCTCTATACAACAGCGAGCAGCATGGGTCAACATTACAAGCCCACCATCGACGCACAAGTCGTCAAAGTCTTTGTTCTCGAGACCGACACCCCTCATCCTGACACCCAGACCGAGCGCGGTTCGTTTGGTGAGATTCTGCATCACCATTTTTCAGAGGCTGGAAGCAAGCATCATCCTCCGCTGGGCGTTGAGACAGAGCAGGTCTTTGTCGTAACAGAAGAAGGCGGTCGCATGCCCAGGGTGGAGGAGTTTGAGGGCTACGATGGACTGCTCATTACGGGCAGTATGTATGACGCGCATGGCGACAACCAGTGGATTCATGACTTACTCGATCTTTTGAAGCGTGAGTAGCCCATTATTTCTCTCTTGTAATGTAAACTCACTGTTTTTAGAACTATGGACAAAGCGTCCCGACTTTCACTTCACAGGTGTTTGCTTCGGCCATCAGGTACTCTCCCGCCTTCTAGGAGGCAAAGTCGGCCCTTCGCCTACAAATGACTGGGAACTTGGTCATAATGCAATCACTCTCACACCTGTAGGCAAGCGCCTCTTCCGCACGCACGATGACAAAGTCTACCTCCATCAAATGCACCAAGATCAAGTCCTCGAAGCCCCCTCCGTTGAGTCATCAAACGGCCTTCTCGAGCCCGACACCGACGTTCATGTCTGGGGCACGAGTAATCACACATCCATTCAGGGATTGTATATCCCCAACCGGCTGTTCACATCACAGGCGCATCTGGCGTTCGACGAGGACATGGTCAAGAGACAGATTCAGATGAGAATTGATAGTGGTGGGATCAAGGATCTAGAGCATGCGGACCGAGCGGCTGAGACGGCAGATCTCGATCATGATGGAGAGCAAGTTGCGTCAGCGATTCTGAGGTTGTTTAGGTACGACGATGATGGTATGTCGTGGGACTGAGCTGGGATGTATAGGCCGGAAGATAGATGTTAATAATTTGGGTAAAATGACCTAAAATGAGGTCTAATATCTTCATCCCTTTCCCCTTCGGCTATGAGATCCGATTGTTGATGACATTGAATAAAATTTCTCAAACATCATCATCTATATTTGAATACACCCTGAATCAAGGAGTTTCCCTACTTCGTAGATAGAAAAGATAACTAAGTTAGACAATCCGTAAAAACTAAGCCAGCTATAATTTGTAATAAATATCTTCTGCTTGCAGGCACTGTATCGCATTGCTTGACATTGTATTCGGTCTAAGTTATAAGAGTCACCATGTCTGACCTGTAGCCGTTTTTCGCCTCCAGGTATAAACCCGGCACTTCCATGAGCTTGAGTAAGACGAAGAGAAACGACTCAATATCAGCTATCCTTGCAAAAGGTTTCTCCGGGTATAATTCAATCGAACCGGCTCTTTGTATCAAGTTCGATAGGCGTAATACCCGGGCGACGGTCTCAATACAGCCCATGATCGACGCGCCGAGGGTTAAATGATGTTGCTTTTGTGTTATAGCATATTGTTTGAAGTGGTTTTCGATGGGCTTGTCATAAAGCTTGCTTGATTATGTGAAAATATCGAAATAAAGACGCGCGGTGCTCTAAATGTTCTTTAGGTATCATTTGGTCTGCTGTCAAGCAATGAGAGTTGTTCTTTTTTGTAGAGCATCAGTCAAGAATTCCCATCAGCATAGAACCTTTCGCCGTATTGGCAGGAAAAAAAAATCAGTTCCAAGGCAAGGTAAAATATATCACAATATTTCTTATATAGAGTAGTAATTCATTGAGGAGAAAGAGAAGACTGAAGCAGGCATTTGCGTAGTATTTGTACAGGAAGGTCTTCGCAAACATCGTTAAGATACGTCGCTCTGAGTGCAAGTCTGTGCTTGAGTCCACAACCCTGAGTCTGAAAACACAAATATCACACAATTTTACTCCAAGCTGGTCTCGGCATCGTGTATCGCTTTCTTTAAGGCTTCTAATTGTTGTAATTTATTCGAATTTGCTTGACTGGGCTTATGCGCTACAGGGGTTGGAAACCGAAGCATGATACAAACTTGTAGAATTAAGACGGAGCTCTGAACCAAATACATACAGGTTTGCTTGCAATCTCCCCCTTTGCGGGGATAAATTACTTGGTCTTTATGCTTTGCAGGGACGTTGTTTGTTTTACCATCTGTTTGGCGGGACAAATCATGTATGATTGCGTATGGCATATGTGAAAGATCCGATGGTCACATGAACATTATTCACTGGTCACTTACAAGATTGAGAGTTGATGGCAATCACCCCGTTCTGCAGTTATAACAAGTGTAAGCATGCATCAATTGGTATTAAGTAAATCTGATTTATGATCCATATAAACAAACGCTTTTCCAAAACTCGCTAATTCAGAATGCCAATCCTATTTTAAGCATCAATCATGAAGCCGCAAGCTTCTTCAGCTCTGGTAAAGCCCACTGTTTCATCCATCGTGACTCCAGCAGGTCTTTAGCTGTTATCCTATCCTCAGGGCGGAAGGTAATTATCTTCTTCATCATATCAATAAAAGCCTCCTTCTCATCCTTCGACATGGGCTTCATGCCGCTCTCCTTTCGTCCTTGTTGCACACAGCGCTCAAAGCGGTCATCCCATGTGAAGCCACTCTGAGTAGTGGCTTGTGTCGACGCCTCTTCTTCGACATCCTCGACCCAGTACTCTGATCGCTTTACGCCGTAGGCAGACCACTCTTCTGGGATTTCACCAAGAAGATCAATTTGGTCTTGAAGAATGTCATCTTCTGAGAGGGTCCAGGCGTCGAATAGCGGGCGTTGTCCGACGACGTTCCAGAGGAGACAGCCAAGGCTCCAGATATCGGAGCTGAAAGAGAGAGGTTGACACACATCGGGGAATTGAGTTTCGGGTGCCCGGTAGCGAATCGGAGCGTTGGAATATTGGCGCTTTTCTTGACTTGGTAAATAGGACTCGCCGAAATCGCCCAGTAGGATCTTTGCATCTGCCAGAGCTACATCCTCGCTCTTTTGGCCAAGCCAGATTGGCAGCACAGCGTTTCGCGGTGCGTTTTCGTCAAGAGGAAGTCCGTCGAGTCTCGTCACAGGGACTGTCGTTGGATGACTGTGTCGCTCGTGAAGTTGATCTGGTGATAATCGCTTGATTCGGTCCGGAAGCTGGAGCAAGATGTTGTCGAGGTGGAGGTCGCCGTGTACTACACCGCCCTCGTGGAGGTACGCGATGGACTGCACAACCTGAGCGGCGATAGCTCGGGCAGTCCGTGGCTGGAAGAGTCTGGTGAAAGAGGCGTCCTTCGCAAGGCGCAGCGACATCATCGCCGGATCGTTAACCAGACAGGTGTGTCTTCCATTGGGGCCATCGAAGTGAAAGTTATCGGTGACATGTCTAATGAGAGACCTTCCAGGATGTTTCTTCCCAGCTTTGGCTTCCAGACGCTGAAGGACATCGACTTCTGTTGAGTCTTCACCGAAATCTGCTAGTACAATCTTCAATGCGGCATACTTCTGTTTCAAGATGTCCCACGAGAGCCATACAGTTGAGTATCCACCGTGGCCGAGCTTGTTGAGGACCAGGTAGCGGTTGTTGATGGTTTCACCTAAGGATACGGGATGGAAGCCTCCAAGGCGGTATTGTTCGAGGTTTTCGACATGTTCGATGTAGTTGTAGTTGTAGCCCATGTTGATCAGTCTTGCATTGTGGTCTTCCATCATCATAGCTGGCTGCGTTGTTTGGGCGGTGACGGTAGCTAAGCCACGAGTGGCAGCTTTTGAGATGAGGCCATTGAAACGAAAAGACCTCTTCCTCGCTCCAGACATGAGCGTGAGTGATGGTCGCCGCAGCGACTTGAGACTGCAAGTAGCCATGTCCACGAAGAGGTTATCGTCTATCGGTGTGGGTATTTCTTGTGTCCATGGGCGTATTCAGAAATGGGGCCATTCCGTTATGTTTGTTAATAGGTAGGTGTAGTAGGTAAAATAGGTGAGATACAATTTATTCTGTAGGTAAAGAGAACGGGAGACAGAAGATAGATATAGGAAGGGGAAGAATGCAAGAGTTTATGAGTAACACGCAGAAGCCGAAATCCGGGGTAGAATGTGCTAAACTGTTACTCATAGCTCGGAGCTATCATGGGTCACTCTCGGTTCAAGGGAAGTGGATACGGGGCCGGGCCAGAGCCTGAGGCATCATTTCGGCCAAGTTCCGTGTTACGGTGTGAGACTCTGTTTATATTGATATGAACAGTCGCATTGAATCGCCAGTTTCACGCGTTAGCGTTGGCGCTCTCCCGGGGTTGATTGTTGCCCACGGGAGTTGACGGGAGGGAGAGACTCTGAAGCTTCTTCTGTATCTTGACCTTGTTTGGTGGGCCACGGTTTAGATCGGGCAAGTTTAGTCGAGGAAGCTAGAAAAACCATCGAGTCGTGTGACTCTACACGAGCATCAGGAGTAAATTAATATCTGGCATGTTTAATCAGGGGGATAATTGTGTGATTTGAGTGAAGATTTGGGTATCTGCAGTATCATCATGATATGATACCTTACCATTGATAAGGTACTTGGCCATTTTTTCTGTGCCTGATGATTGATGCCGGTTCCGGACACCCGGCCGGAGTCTCCACACTCCAGCTCCAGCTCCATCTACAGCAACAGCTTCAAAATCCGGGGTAAGCTATTGATAGATCCTTCAGTTGCTTGGCAACTGCGTCTACAAGTGCCCTAAGAAGTTCGTCACTCAGAGCATCTTGAACAATACAATGAGGGCCAAGCATCTCCTCGTTAACTATCGCATTTGATGTTGTAACACTTGACTTTGATCATCCCCAGTTACCCAATCAGCATCAGTCACACTTTCTTGACCGCCATCATATGATGCATAAGATCAGCTATAACAGAAATGCAACAATTGGCTTATTCGTAGCAAGAGAACACCAGTATGTCACCTTGAGGGCGTTATCAGGAGATCATCTTCTAAAAATGTTCGATATTATGGGTCGACTTACGAGTTATCGATTCTCAAACGAGCCTCAAACAGCTTTTTTGATGCGACCGATGCTGGGCCGATATTCTATCAATAGCTTGCTATAATTCTGATAATCTGTTATCACTCCGTAGCAATGCAGTGTTTTAGGCATTGAATCGATCTCGGCATATCTCGGTTTCCGGTTGCCCTGTCTCTTGTATCACATGGTGACTTACTTGGAAATATTGGTGCTGGTTATTGTTGATGGAGTGAGTAGGCATCTTGATAATCGCTACTCGAACTATAAGCTTTAAATTACTTCTGATTGCTCTCTTTGGTATAGATTAGTTTGTTCTGATCGATAATAAGACCCCTTTTAAAAGTGTATCTCCGTAGCTGTGCTCGATGTCTTACGACATCGCAATGATACGTAGACACAGCATTAATTCTTTCCTCAATATCCGTCTTGTTCTGTAGTCTACTTCACGCTTCTCATGTTATTGAACTTTGGGCTTATTCAAGGTGATAGCTTAAAGCTGCAATAAGAAATACAGTGTCATGCGTCAGGCTTTCGTGAGCCCATCGTCGTAAGTAAGCCTCTGGGTTCATCAGAACTCGGAACCAATATAGTTGTTCATAGGTTTGCCGCCCCCTTTTGCAGATACACCTAAATCAATAATTACACATTCATAGTTCACTGAAAGGATGAAACTTAGAAGTTATAATATATAGGAAACAGACCATTCGGCATTTCTTAGCTGGCACATTGTGTCTTTGTTGTACGACTAGGTCGGTTTACTCAATGTCTCACTTAAGAAGCGAATATATCATTGCCTAGACTCTTGATTTGATTTCCAAAGCCTACTTACTGTCCTTCTAGCAAGCCGTGGATCATTTCTGTGGGCATAGTTGATGAACTCTTTCTTTCCATCATCGTCATCGTATCACGTATTCAGGCGCTTTTACAAGTGTTTGCAAGGCTCACAAGAAGGCCCCTATTCCGTGCAACGTACCACATCAGGATGTCCTAGCTGGAAAGTTCAAAGAGTTATCCTCGGCTCGTCAAAGCTATCCCCAATTCTCGACACTGGTATGTCTGACAATCCTAATCGAAGGCTATCTTATGATGGAAACAGCTGGCTGGAAACTGATACTACAGAGACTTACAATCTGGTCACAAATATCATCATTGATGGGGGGGCATTGGCCGTAGATAGGTGTTTGGCAATGCCTTCGGATGCTTTGGGGAGCAAGTCAAGTCAGGTATAACAATCTCCGCCCCGAGATTAGTCACAGTTGGGATTTATTGTTCTATATTTGTGACCCATATCCTTATTACGTCTTTGGTAGTCTTCTTTTGCCCGTATATTAAACGTCTCATTACTATACAACATAGGATTCTGTCCAAGAATTGTAGTAACTAGGCTCTACGGTCGAATTAGCTATACCACCATGTTAGAAACGGAGAAGCAAACATAAAAAAAGTTATCTGATACACTTATTGACCGGAAACATCGTTGCAAATGCAAGATTGCCTTCGGTAGATGTTTTAGATATTCAGGGGGTTTATATGTTTCCCATACTATGGTGGTCTAACACAAACATTTGCGATGCCAGCGTTCGAGATGAACAGACAACAGGTCAACCAGAGTGAAATATTCTATATGTTATGTGCTATTGTCAACCGCGGTATCAGAGAAACTCCTCCTCCAGTGCTTTGTATTAAAGCTAGGATCGAAACGTACCTCTTTATGCACTTCAAGTTCATCCGATCACGAGACCGGCAGATATCCCTCCGAGCAATCTCCAACTCCCAAACCTACCAAGACAAGCCCCATCAAACAAGCATATTTTCTCAGATAGCTTGGGTAGCTAATCTAACCAAGCTTGTAATTTCTATTCTCGAGCTTTCACCATCCCACCAAACATGTACGCCATCACCTTACATGGGATGTGACACACAAGACCGGAAACAAGACCGGACCAAAGCCATAATGGATACTGCATCCGGGCAATACTTTGAACAAGCCACTGCGCCCTCTTCTGGCAAGTTATAACGGGAGTCCAAGTCCGCACGCCAATGACACAATCTTTTTGGTATGCAGAATCCTGTTGTCTCTGCACGTCGTGTGATCCATCATGCATCACACAACACACTGACCACCACTTTTGACGATCAACGCTGCATGTTCTTGGTCGACGCGAGAATTCGCCCCGCCTTTCAGGCTCAAACTCACATACCAGAGTATTCTGTGTAATGTATGCACCACTTTTGCTTGTGACACTGACCTCTTGCCCAGCCTATCATGGCTGACTGCGGGTTGCTGTCCGCCCGCAAACCCCAGGTTTTTGCTTATCAGACTTCCAGATTGCTTCTGTTTTGGGTTGTAAAAGAGTGCCTCGGTTATCTAACCCCGGACGCCTCATGCTTGGCTGCATCTGACTCACACCACTTATCCTGTTCTAGACCAAGATTATGGTTGACTACTCTATGGGAGTCAATGAGCAAGCAGAAACAGGCTCGTTGCCAAGTAGCCAATAATTCACATGAGAGTATCGTCAAGCTTTGAGAGTTGAAATGGTTCATAATTATTCAATGTTTTTAAGCCTGCTTCTTTGGGCGGCCTTTCTTGTCATAACTAGATACAGAAGCTTTGATAGCTATACAACACATGGGCTCTTCCGTCCCTGATGTCCAATCCACTGTAACTTTTTGTACTCCAAAACTCCATTTCAAAAGTCATTTCCCATGTGTTCTGTATTCCCTTTCTTTATAATGTAGAGGTGGAAGTTACTGAGTCTTCCTATCAACGCTTCTGGGGTATCTTCTTTTCGCAAATCGGATCGCCGCGTGTCTCATGCAGTTGGTAACAAAGGAAAAATGCAAGTATTAAGCAATAAAAGACAAATGTTGAATCTCGTCGATGGCAACTCTATTGGCTGCCATCATCTGATGAGTTGGAAAGACTGCTGAGTCGGTGGGCATCGAGGTGCTCCAGGCTCTCGTACTCAACTGGGGACTCGACAGCAGGGTAGGCAGGGGGGCTAGGAGGCACGTCTTGGTAGACCGGGGGAGCCTCGTTATCCCAGCTGACACCCATGCCAGCATGAGCAGTCATGACAACACCGTAGTGCATTCGCAGGATGCGGCCGGTGCCGGTTTGGGTAGCCAGTTGAGGCTTACCCTCGGGAGCGTATTCTCGAGAGACAACAAGCTCGATGAGGAGTGAATGTGTCACTTCGACGCCCTCAGCCGACTTGGTGTCACAGGCATACTTGAGCTCCTTGGTGTGAGACTTGTACTGATTGGCAAAGTAATCGAATTCAAGCTCGACCTTGCCATCAGTGCCACTGAAGTCAGACTTCCAGCCATCGTGGAGGTGCTTCTCGCCCAGGACGCGGACCTCGTTGCGGGGAAGGCTCTTCTTCTCGGCGTCTTCAGCTGCAGGAGCATGTCGGTCGCAAGCAGGGGCCACGGTCTTGATGGTCTCCTCGAGTCTCCATGTCACTTTCTTTAGTCGCCAGAAGTCAATGGTCTTGGCCTTGTCGTTGCGGCTCATGAGACCGTCAAGTCGGAGACTGACAGTGTTGGATCCGGTAGGATGGATGATGTTGTTGTAGTGGGCGCTGGCCTTGATGTTGGTAGGGGGGAAGACGCGGACAGAGTGGTGAGGAATTTCGTTCTCGGGGAGAGATCGCTTGACAGGGACAGTTCGCTCGAATCGCACAGGCGTGACGGAGCCACTGGATGAGTGCACGCTCTTGGTGACATAGGCATCCGCCTTGAACTCATATGAGATCGCGACGAGGGGAGTATCCATGGTAGCGGGAAGGTGGCCATCCAGGAGAATAGAGAATGGGAATGGGTGACGACCCTTGCGGAGTGTGGTAGGGAGAGCTAGGAATTGCCAGCTCTTGAGCTCAGTGTACTGGTTCTGGCAGTCTGTGCAGTGGCTCTGGTAGGGCCTCTTCTGGTAGATGTGAAGCTTGAGAGAAGCGGCAAAGCTTCCAACCTCGACAACCTCCTCCTTGACATCGAGGAACATCTGTCCAGTGATGAGAGCGCCAGTGCTCTCCTCAGTGTTGCCGTGGAAAACCACAGGTGGGCTCTCGATGCTCCAGTCGATGGAAACATCTGAGGGCTGTTCCTTGTGGGACTTGCCAAAGGGCAGAGAAATTCGGTGATGCTTCTTAACGGCATCTGCGAGTTCGGTCATCTTGACAGCGTGGATTTGAGGTCGATCCTCGCCGTCTGATGTGTAGGGGCTGTTTGTGCGTGATCGAGCAACCTTCTTGATCTGAGCAATGTTGCCAGAAGAGGTGCGGATGAAGTTAGCCACGCGGTGGGGCATGGCGGCGGTAGTGAGCGATCCTTTTGTAAGACGCTCTCTTTTGTGGTTGATGGTGGGGGTTGGCGGCTAAAATAGCACTCGGCGTGAACGAGTCGAGTTTTCGCAAAAACTCTTCAGTGTGATGTAATACCGGGAATAGTACTGTAGGTGCTGTTGACGCCGGCGTATGATGTGGGTGTATACGGCGGGAGATAGCCAGGGGCAACTGGTCTTCTGACTTTGCAAATGTTGCAAGCTGCGTCAATGCGAAGTCGGTTATGACGATTCTGCCACTCAAACCTGTTCCGAGGTGGTGTGCAAGGATTTTTGAGTGCCGGCTATTAGCTGCGGATGCCGCGAGTAAGTGGTAGATTTGTTTTTCGTTTTTCTCGTAACTTCTGTGAAGAGCGAGTGACTGAGATGTCAATTGGTATCGAGTGTCTTCTAGATAACCAATTGCTGTAGCTGTCGTTGTTTATTTCGTTCGTGTATAAGTGAACTTTTTGTAAGTCGATATTTCTGGGGACCAACTTTAGTCAAGTGTTGTCAACCCGGGATAGTAGATGTAGGTAGATGTGAGTCTGGGGAAATTGAAGATAAACCAAGATGATTCTGGGGAAGATATGGAGAGTCCTTTCGATGGGAATATCGAGGGCAACACCAAGACTAAATATCTGAACTCAGAGCCTTCGACTCGTGCTCAGTCCCTGGGGGAAACGATGTGTCATAGCCCAAGGTGCCCTGCTATGGCGAGCTTGTTAAGTGGCGCCTTGGTGGATATGCACTGACAGGCGGCTCCCGCCTGACTCTGCCAGTTCTGCTCGCGCGCTGTAAGCCCTGTAACCCCTTTGGGCGTGTGGGTTATGGGTACCTTAGGTCTGTGGCCTGGAGACCGCCGAAGGGCGTGCGACCAGCAAGGTGGGTTCAACACCAGCACAGTCTACGACAAATCCTGGCACAGTCCGTATGGGCGCAATGCGGTGTTACGGTTGGCCAAGAGAATGTTCCACGAACGGTACACACCAGGCTAATGCTCCCTTGGCATGCTCCAACGTTTCTGATCTGATGCCCATCAAGGACATACAGCACAGTGTCGCGCAACGTAGTACCTTGTGGGTCATCGAGGAGCATATTGGATCTTGCGAAGTTCGATCGTGGATCGTAGGACCAGGTTTATTTCCCCCCGTGGGTGGAATAGACCAAGTAAACGATGATGGAGTCCTTTTGCAAAGACACGTACCGACGCTGACCGGTTGTGGCCGGTGGAAAGTTGAAAAGAACAGTTTGCTACAGAAAATCTCTTCATATGAGTCCTGGAATGGAATTATGCTGTGCTGTGTCGTTGTATGCCCTAGTCGACTGTGTTAGTTGAACGAAGTGTAACTTCATGCAGTGACCCAGTCTAGCCAGCCATTGTTTTCCTTCTGTCCATGCATGTCCTCCTGATCTGTCTCGGCAAAGCACCCGCAGGCTCTTTGCTGTCTAGACTGTGCACTGAAGATCAGACGGGCCATGTCTCCGAGTGAGTCTGTTTCTTTCCAGACGCACACTAGCCTCATGAGTTCTCACTCTCAGTGAGAATCGGCGTAGCAGGCCGAAGACCGGCCCGGTAAGCCACAGGGCCTAGAGGGCGCACAGGGTTGATCAAGGGGGGACCCTTTGATGATTTGATCTCACTAACCTAGGCAGTGTCAGTGTTAGTTTTCCTCGGGAACAACTGACGGAAAGGATCGAAAAGAACAGCCGCAACATCAGAAACAGCATCAGCCCAGCAAAATATGATTCGATATAGCGGCACATGACGCGGCAGAGCACATCACCAGCCAGTCCTGGGCTGCATACGTCTCGTCAGATCTTAATTCCCAGACAAGCAATTTGTTGATTATCAATGCCCAACTATGCAATTGCCGCATATCGGTTAATACGATGGAATTCGTTGATGTTATTTCGTGATGATGTGCTTTCCTCGGTGTCGAGGCCCATCCTCGGAAACCTGGAAATTTACCCTACCTCGGGAATGGCAGGCACAGTACACCACGGCCACGTGCGGCTAAGCAACAGCGCTGAAGGCAGGATTGTCGAAGTTCTTTAGTTGCCCGTAGCGCTGTAAATTTCCAGTTCCAGCGCTAGATTCCACTAAAAAACTTCTCCGGGGAGCCTTCGGAGAGATTGTACGCCATAGAGTCATAGAACCCGAGAGGAACAGGAACGGATATTTTTTCCTGCTCCAAGACTAGGTATAGTAGGTAATGCGTTGATTGCTTCTTCAGGACATTTCAAGTGGATGCCAACTTCAGCAAACATGACATCCTCTGAAGCCTTTATCATAAGCGGTGTATGCGCTCGAATGCCCTGTCGAGAGGAACATCAGGTGCTGTTTTACAAGTAAGAACCCCTGTGGGTGACACTGCTAGTAGAGTAGTAGAGAGAGAAGAGGAGAGAACCAAACGAAACACATCATCCAATCCCTGTGAGTTGTATTGCCCAGAAAGGGCAATTATAGGCTGAGAGGCCTGGTAGGGCCAACTCCGAATGTCGGCCAACGGAAACGAGCGGCTATGGGCAAATTAACATACGAGGGTGCATTGCCTACTTAACTTATGCCTGAGAGTTCAGTGAGATCAGCACGGGATCAAGCCTCAGTCGACTCAGAGTTTAAGCTTCGTAACTAATACCGGTAGATGAAATCGGTACAGTAGCAATAATACATGATGGACTTATCTGATCAAATTTTATGTATGTGGCTGAGTGACTCGGAGATGCTCTCTCTGAACGGTAGGCTGTGGAATTGGAGCTGCATTGGGGTAAAGAATTGCATTCACTTTTGCATTGTGAATCATGTGGGCATCATCGTTTACCCATGAGAGTCACTAACCTCGATGTTGTCACTCTCGTCAGTTACAGGTAAAGCAAGGTGTGATGATTTCCATTCCATCTCCGGTCCCAGTCCCACTGAACAAAGCCAGGCCTAGAAGAGAGAGAAAGAGAACATTTTGGAGTTCTTTTGAGCTGGTTCCACAATAAGTCCGATCCATTAAGTAAAAAACGGTATGCAGCTGTCACTGATCAAATATTTACGTATTTGACGCTGCAATTATTATATCATGAAGTTCCAATGCACACTGTGTGGGTCATCCCTTGGAGGGCAATTCCTACTGCAAAAAGACAGCAGAGACACAGTGGGGAAATGTCTCCACAAGATGAAGAATTTTTTCTTCCAGTCAAGTGGACGTTGTCGCTGACCGTATGTTAAGGTGAGAGAAGCCAAGAGGTGACCGCGGCTGGAACTTGGCCAATGAAAAACTTATACTCGACAGGTACGTAGCCTAATGTGGATTCTCTCCATCAAGCAAATTCCTTCCGTTCAGCTTCCAAGAAGTTCCAGGTTTAACGGTGTCATCAACACCCCAAGATCCTGGGAAAATCTCTGAGAGAACTGACCATCTGCTCCCTGACTCCAAAACTAGACCAACTTGGGCTGTCGTTTCTTGATTCAGAACCTCGATCTGGAAAAGAGACCAAGCTTTTTTTCGGAGATGGGTCAAGCATCAGAAACGGATTTCCTTGGATCTTGTCCACCATGACGCCTAATTGGCTTGGTACCTTGGGGGAGATTTAGATCACACGCCCCCAATCAAACCGCCTATTGCGGCATCGTGAAGCAGTTTTGGCCCATCATCAGGGTTCCTGAAAATGAGTCTTTCTCACCATTGCAGGGTAGGATTCACCTTGTTGGATGTCACCGTTACCCGGTGAGAAACGTTCCGTAATTACGATTGTATCAGCATCAGTGACTGACTGGTCTTGGTCGATACACGTGGTTGAACTATGTTGCCAGGTCTGGTACATACGCGGCTTATACGGAACTATCTCGATAGATTGACAGCATCCATATTGACTTCATCATGGTGAAGCAACTTGCGTAACCCACTGTGTCGATATCGAAATACTCGTAATCGAGATCCTAATCATATCGTGTCGAACTCAGACATGAAACGGAACGACATCACATCAATGCAATGCAATTGCCGTGTATTCCGAGTTCAGGGGATTATATCCCGTCTTCCTGAACCCTATTCTTCATTAACAACTCCCGAAATCTGATGCATAGACGCATAATAAAGCTTCCGACGCCCGCTTGTTAGCCGCGGCTACTCCCTGCCCCGAGGAAACGCCAAAAGACTCCCCACCTCCAAAATGGAACGCTCACGGAAGTCTCTAGGGATTGATTCTAGATGCCCTCGTCAGCTCGTGTAGTTGAAGGTGGAGCAGCATCACCACCTTGACATCAATTTTGGTACTGTAAATCGCCACAGGTTCAAGTCCCACACACACTGAAGCTCTCTTACTTACGCAAGAGGTCACTGTTGATTCGTTAACTCGCCTTCATGCCACGTTCTTGTCTAACACGAGATCACCAAGTGCCACTGTGCACACCACCAAAATCGTCGGCCGAGACCGAAGCAGGAGAGCCTCATCTCAGATGATGCGGCTCTTGACTAAAAATCGATTCGATTAAAGGAGCCTCGCTTCTATGCCAGGGTACAAACATGTAACGCGTTGCCCGTTCCTGAAGATCATGCATCGGTCTCCAGCCATACAGTGCCTCAGCCATTACCTAAAAGTTGGAGCCCCCCTGAACAACAAGCCAACATTCAATTCGCAGCCCGCGCACGTCGTGGGAAGTCCTTGCGCGTTCACTCCTCAGCCCTGTCAATGACCTTGGTACGTCGACATCTCGGGAAGGGCGCCGTCACGATGGTGCAATCACGGCTCAAACCAGCGCAACGTGTTTTCAGGCCTCAGCTTCTAGAATTTGCCGCTGGTCCTCGTTTCCTAATGGCTGGCCTGCAGCATTTTTCAGGTACAAACAGTTTCGCGGTTAACCAGAAATATTCGCCATTGCTTGCACCATTTTCGATAGACCATCGCATCATGGAAAACTATCCAAGATCGTTTCTTGGCGACCCTTGGACACAGCTGGAAATAAACATTTGCGTGGTAGAAGCTTCGTGCACGACCATCTTGCTAATTACACGCCTCTGGAAAATTTTCCTTCATTTGCACAGACAAACGCGTGGGCCAGTTTTGAGCCGCATTGGATCAAGGTGCAAATTTACGCTATAATTATACCATTGGATCCTCCTTTACGATGGGGCCTGGAGCATCACAAGACGAGTTGAGACTTCAGGTGGATTCGGAACGCCCTTTACAAGGACCTTTCCACTTCACGGTGATCTGGCGGCCCGTCTTGTTTTCAGCGTTCCGATGTGAAGCGTCTCATTCCGACAAACGAAAATGCAAGGAGTTTTCAGTACCTCGCATCACGACTCCTGAAACCAATAAATCGAAGCGGTCTGGATTAGCAGAGTCACAAACATGCAATAGCCTTTAACAAAGACCCATCTGGCATCAACAAAGATTGATAAGTTGGGCTCTTAGGCTCCACGGCAAATGTTTTGACGAGATATTGCAATAAAGCTTGAGCTTGGCTTCAGCACGGTTGCAACCAAAAGCTGTAACGGTGAGCGATCGACGCCCATTAGTCGATGAGGCTCAATTTGCATGAACTTACATCCAGATCGATCGTCACGTACCAAAAATTTGTCTTTGGGCGTTGGTCTGAGCTCGGCCGGCTGGGCGGCAGATATTCTAGCTAAGGTACTGACGGTCGGTACAGCACCCGACAACATTTCAACATGCGGAACACAACTCCGTGATGTCCACGCCTCGAGGCAGTTGGCTTAAACTTGTCTGCCTTGTAAGGTGCTCTCACTTGTCCTTCTCTTAAGAAGCCAAGCGATTTGGCGGGCTTGAGGCTCCTCTGTTCTCGCACAGTGCTTACGGTACCTTGAACCGAATCCCTGCAATTACACGTACACCCAGGGTTGTTTCTCTGCCGACAGTGACCTCTCTGGATTGGATTGCCAGGGGCCTGTGCGTCATGTGCCTAAAATCTTCCACCGGCCACGTCCGTGCATCAATCGACTGTTTCTGGGGACACTGAAGAGAAACGTGCCATCACGAACAGACCTGTCATAACAACACTTCACATTTCAATGTCTAGCTTAGCCGACGAGATGATATGAGAACACATACGACTTCTCCATTCGCGATGTTACAGAGACTGCTTAACTTTAACCGTGATGCCATTTTAGCAATGGGAATTCACTCCATTGGACACCAGCTGGATTCAATGCAGTCCTGAAGCCACTGGCCCATTACCTCTCCGGGAATAATGTTGGTTTGTTCTCCGAAAGCCACTTCTTTCTGGGCGCGTCGAACAAGATTCCACATGACATGTTTTCATGGCTGCTGGTGACCTGAATCAATTCAATCACTTGCATTCATGTATGCCAGGCACCTTGATAACCTCTAGATAGATGATGCGCATACAAAAACGAGCAAGTAGTTGTTTCTACGGCGTGCGAAGCAGAGGTCCGGTCATGTGACTAACCTCTGTCTCACAGTTCATGTATTGTCTGTCAACTACATCCCAAAAATGGTATCAGATCCAACTAAAATATATGCAAGACATGTATGTAGGGCATCCAGCAGTTATAGAGATAAGGCAAGTGTATGGCCCAATTGCAGAGCTGCCCGGATTTGAAGAGCATTAGCCTTATCTCTGATCATTGTACCGAGACTCAAACTCTGGGGATTCCGGGGTCGAGAGATAAGTTCCCATGCCGGGGAATGATAACTAGGCTTGGGAGATAAGGAATTGCCAGATCAGGCTGCACAAGAGACATTGATAGGTTGAAGCCATATTGGCACCCTTTTGGCGCATGAGTATCACGATGCTGAACTAGTGAAATGAATGAGTCAAAGTGAGAACCTCTCTCTCCGACAACGGCCTCATCCGTTCACGATGGTGTTTAGCAAATTTTCAAGCCGAAGACGAAAAATCCTGCGCCAAGCCTAGGTCTTAGCAAAGCGCCGGACTACGCTCCGGGAATAATGCACAGGGCAACAAATTTCTTCCATACAAGGCAAGTGGGTAACATATCTTCGATCTTTTTCCACCCCAAACGTCATTTCCGCCAGATCCTTCTACTTACGCCTCAAACCCAGAATGTTCTATTTTTGCTTGTGAAGGAACCTCTTTGAGTTGAGGGGTAGACTGTTTCTGGAAGGTCTAGGGGTATCGAGATCGTCAGAATCGGACTTGACCGGTGGACGGGCCGAACGCTAGGAAAAGGTTGCCGAGATGGGGGTGGAAGCTCGAATTGGAGTTATTTTGGGGTTCGGGGAAACGTTGCTGCTAGAGAAGGAGGGGGCTGTGAAGATATATCCGTTATGAAATAGCCAGACTCTTGAGTTCAAGGCAAATGAAGAGTAATACCTGCGTATGGTGTCTAGTGGATTGGATCTGAGCCTTGCAGTAACTCCTAAGTTTATGACGCTATAGCAATACTCATAATCCTCGAATTATGTAGCTGTATTCTGTTACAAGAACATATCCTTCGTTTGCTTTGAGTTATTCGTCAAGTCAGTAACTAGAAAGGTTGGCTGTGTTGGCTGGCACTTCACGAGCCTCAGAGAACCTCTTTGGTAGCCCGGCGTCGACGTATCTTGAGGTTTCCGTAGTGACAAAAACGAAAACGCCAGGCAAGGGAAGCTTCAATATCGTCAGGCTAGCCAACGCTCCACGTTAGCGAGAGAAGGATGAGATGACGTCCTGGTGCTAGAGGTTGTTCTGGTACTGCCGGAGGTGAAAATCTCTTTATAGGAGCTTGCAAAGGTACAGTCGAAGGGTGGGAGGGCTGAAATGTATTTGTATATAGTGCAACTCATGCTTCTGTGTAACTTTGGTGGTCAGAACGATGAAGCTAAGTTCTCAAGCTCTTCGTTCTGCGAAGGGTAGGCCTTCAAGGCCGAGTGTTGGTGGCAGAAGAAGAGACAACGCCCTTCGTTAATATCACTTGAGCGACTCCGGGTGACGACAGTGATGATGGTAGAGTCTCTGGATACTCTATATGTTAGATTGTCTACCTAGTTGCAAAACTGAATGGACTGGCTTGAGCGCCGCGCACCATGCAACAGGTTCACTCCTCGTCCATGCTCTGCGCCAAGTCTTTTTGTAAAGATTATAGGGCCAAGCTCGTTCGGTCTTTCTGCCTCTTGATATTGGTCCATGTCGAACGATGTCTATTATTAAGAATCGAGATATACCTGGTGATGGTAAGAGGTGGTCTTGACTACATGAAGAACGTGACAAATTTTGAGATACGGGAACCGCGGTTTCTGTTTTAGTCTTTATCCCAGGAACTACAACAAGGAGGAGGATTCTGCTATATAGGTAGGTAAGGTAGTTAGACTTGCTATCAATTAAGAAGAGCAGATGCTACTATGTTGGGCAACAGCGAGTTCATGACAAGAACATCTCTTTCGCCTAGGAGAATATTGACTCAAGCTTACGACCTCAATATTAAATTTCCTGAATTTCTTACCTACCTACGTAAGAAGATATCTAGAAATCTGCTGAGGTGCCTATATCACTGACCAAAGTCTTTTTGACGTGTAGGACGTGAGCACTAGGTTTTCTTAATCAGATTCCTGTCAGCTTTCTTTTTGATCTGATTGCGAGAGAATTATCTGTCTATTTCTATGGATGTTTCTTTTCGGACTATCTATTTGACCTCCGAGTAGTGGCAAAGCATTTGCCAAGTGACAAGCACTGCCCACTTCGGCTTGAGGTTATAGTAAACACGGACGCGTCACTACAACAGAAAAACCAAGAAATTCGAGACTGGTTTCTAGATTTCTCTTCTCCCATCATCCTGCGTTCTAACAAGGACAATTCTCGCATTTGTATTGATTTCTGAAGTGTTGTAACTTCCGCCAACTCTCAACTGGCTGTTGCCCACATGCAAGATGGAATCATTCCAGCAGGTAAGATACATACAGCTAAACCAAAGTTACTCATCTATATGCCCTACTAACTGCATCTCAAGGTCGAGAAGTGGAGCGCACAAGAGACTTATCCCGGATTAACACGCGAAAATGTAGCAGACTTGGTTTTCCCCAACTTGACCTCGCTTTGGCTGTCGCAAGAGCCTGAAGACCAGGCGAGCCTCAAGCGACTCAAACAGGTTTGGGACATGTTCGCCTCATGCTGGAGCCCTCAAGACAAGATGCAAATCTATCGTCTCCTCCCTGAGGTGCGAACTAACTCTACGAACCGAAAGGTCCCTAGTAAACACAAACTCTACAAACACGACATCACCTTCGGACTCTGGGTTGTCCTCCGATGCATATATCCTGATCAGAAACTTTCAACTCTCAGACTTGCTCTCATGGAAAAATATCCAGGTATAGATCTCAGTGCCTTCACCGGTCCTGTTCCCAGGGTTTCTTGCATGGTTCCTGAGGATATCGTCAGGAAACGTGAGCCCAAGCCTGTGACTCCTTGCTTTGAGACGAAATGGCTTAAGGAAGATGATAAGATCAACCCTAGCGACTTATCCCTCAAAGAGGAGGACTGCAACTCTGGTGAGATATGCCCACCATGACATGAATATATTGTTATTGACTTCATATTAGACGATACTGTAATCCATACCCCGAAATTTGAGCCTCACAAGGACCAGCCTCGCTCCACTAAACTTGAAAAGCCTTCCGCCCAACGTTTGAAGGAGGTCGAGTCGAAAATGCGAGGCATGGTTCTTGGAAAACCTCACAATGCTTCTTACAGCAAGTTTCTGGAGTCAAAGTCCAGCACTGCGCCAGCAGACCCATCTCCTAACGGCCTCGACATCACAAAGCTATGCATCAGTCCTATCGCTGTGCACGAAGCTGACGTTGAATCCATGGCTAGCGATGGATCTTCTCCTGAGGACGACTCTGCCCATACTACACTTTCAGAGAAGCAGTTCCTCGAGTTGAAGAATCTCATTACCAATGTTACAACCGAATCGAAACGAGATGTTTCCGAGGAAATGCGCAAGATGCATACCGAGACGACGAAGCAGATCCAGAACATGCACACCGAGATGATTGAACAGTCCAAGAAGCATCGAAAGACATTGGTTGACATTGGTAAACAAGTTGCTGAGATACGAGCACATATCGAGCTTGCGCGTATGGATAGGAAAGATCTGGACGAAGTTGAGGCCAGAGCCATCAACCTCGAGCAGTTCATCTTGTCACTTTGAGTGTTTTGTCAAGGCAGTTGGTATGATCTCAAAACTCTGGAACACTCTCCTGTTATTTGCTATGTAGGTTGTCTAGGCTATAGAACCAGGAGAGATAGCCAAAGGGTGAATGATGTCTGCATTCGATGCGCGGATGTGGAAGCTTGATGCATGGAGGACCTTTGCGGAATCCCAGGAGCCGTGCAATGCGATATGCATGTGCTATTATCTGACCGGACATCCAGAGGCATTGGGCAGCAAGAGACCAATAACCTGCGGGAAGTGAAGGCGCCTTGTTCTGGAACCCTGCAGGGCGTTATTAATCACAGTGGCGTCTGCTAAAGAAAGCCACTGCCTCATGTCTGAGCTCTCACATTTTGAATCCGGGGAACGGTGACAAGACCGAGATTGTCGACAGCAAAGTATTTGCTTGTTATGTATGTACAACCAATCACTTTGCCCCAACTTTTAATCATCCCAAGTTGCTTAGTATATGCCATCTCTAGATAGCGTCATGACCATACCTTTTTGAGGAATCGTTCATCCCGTCGCCCGGAAGCGGAACTAAGCTAAGTAAGCGCGATATTAGTCGAGAGGCTCATAAACGGGTTCTCATACAAAGCCTTGTTGCCAGAAAGAGCCAGATAATAGGAACTCGGGACCGTGAAAAGGATCTGTGACGAAAGAAACAAGTCCTTGGCATGAGAGGCTGTTAGTAGCCAACGTTGAGAGATGGGGTATGAGTCGTGCAGTTTCAAAAATGAGGATGAGTTGGCACTCGTATCAAACCCCATGTAAAATAATCCTTGCACAGTCACAATCGGACAATGGGAACTCGTCAGGTACAGGCGCCAGACGCGGAAGATGCCTTCGTTACCCCAGAAAACCCCCTGATCTGGTGGAGTTGCATCCCCTTCGTCCATCCATCCTTGTCAGGGCTTTGCGGGGACTGCATGAGATCCTCAAAGGGACCTGCAGGTGGATGGGGCCAGCTGAAATCCTTCAACAGGGACTTGCCCTGCTTTCTCGCTGTCATAAGCAAGTCGTACATCATTAGTTCTGAAGAGTTTTCACGATGCATCTGCGTGGTCCCATTAATTGCGTTATATTCTATCGTTGGTACACAGAGGATGAAGCTCCCTCTAATTATCTATGTATATGTTAAGTTCCCAGTATCCAGTGGCTAAATCGCTTATTTCGCATGTTCAATACTATAAGGCTCGTGGCGAGCATTCGTAGAGCTCGCCTCACTGACTGCTCTCTCGTGATGTTCCATGATTTCGTCGTCTTCGCTGTTTGGCTGTCGAATGACCTCTGTAACGATAGTCTTCTTGATTCCTTCGAGGTTCTCGCGATGCTTGAGTTCGATCTCATCTTCTTCGCCAAGTTCGATATGTGTTCGTGTAAGACCGCCTCCAAATCGACCGGCTCCTGCAGGCCGGGTACCAGTTTTGACAGTAGTTCGAGAGCGAGAGCTGTAATCGTGCGTTCCATCTGCCTGGTTGTTGCCGGCTCGGACAACCTTACCAATAAGGTCTGCCATGTTCATCTCAATGTGGAGTTTGCAGAGATAAACAAGAGGGTGAAATTGGACGTAGACGAAGCTGTTCGGTAAAGACATCATTCCAATAAGGAGGATCTTGAATAAAGTCAGTACAATGTGAGAAACTGAGTTTGAGAGACCGTGACTTACATCCAGGGCAATCGAGATTGCGACGAGAAACATATTCATATGGTACAAACGGGTGTACTTTTGAAGACCGTTTGCCACCAAGCGCTGCTTAACAACCCAAATGAAATAAAAGTTGAGGGCTGCGTCCATGATGGCGAAGAGGACCTTTTCCATGCGGTCCCAAATTTCGTTGACATGTATGTACTTCTCACTGATTTGAAGGCGAGCAGGAATCCAGACACAGAAAACACTGATGTTGATGGACAAGAGGATTGCGAAGCAAGTCCACTTGAGTATAGTTCCATTTCGACGGACAACCATGAGCAGACTGACTCGGTTGATGATAATTTGAATCAGACATTGAACCTGTATCGACCAAAAGACGACTAAAGAGTCAGTATGTGACAAGTGGAAAAGTGCGAGTGACGTACTGATAAAGAAGTAATATTGGAAACTCGGTTTTATGATCCCACGGAGATATAACCAGACCATTATCCCAAGAACAGTGCTGGAGCAGACCTCGAGCCAAATAAACAGAATATAGAGAGTTAATCGATTCCGCCTTCTGATTGCTGCTTGAGTTTGACGCATGGCTTTTCCGCAGTTGAAGATGGTGACGCCCAGGGATAATCCCCAGATAATCGAAGCAAAATTCATATCGTCGTCAGAAGGAGGCTCCTCCTTGAAGTTGGGAGGGACGAGGAAGCCATGTTCGGTCGCCATAATGGCAGTAGAACGAGAATGACTTGATCTCGCCGGTGTTGGCTGGGTTGTATGAAGAGAGTGATATCAAGTTACCCCAGAAAACGGGTACTGTACAAGTCGATATGAAACACAACACAACATGAGAAATGACATGTATGCGAGGGATGGATGCAGTAGTTTATATGATCCATTGTCCACTAGAATAAGATTGAATTCTCAGCAGGAGTTAGTTGTGCATCCAATGCTGGTCCAGGCTTGACGGGTACAAGGGAAGAACCCTGGGGCCTCAGAAAAGCTAGTGGAAGGCGGTGATCCGAGTCGTACATACAGGCCAAAGCTAGTGGTAGAATGAATCTGCAGTGGCGGAATTGGCATCCGGTGCATTGGTACCATCAACAGGCATGATCCCTACTGACTCCGTCTCTCCACGTCCTTGTTCCATGAGTGATGATGCGCTAGGTACGAGGGCTTCAGTGGCGTTGGATGGCCGCTGAAACTGGACCGTAGGAAGCCACAAAAGGTTCTAGGAGCCAATTTGTCAGTTTTAGTGGTGAATTCCGGGGCGCGTCTAGAATACAGGGCCTTGGATTTGGTGCGTCTAGTCCGGATGATGAGGATTGTTGGCTGTCGATAGAGTTTTCCTTTCCCTTTCATTGCTTTTTGCGACCCACGATATTACTTACTTACTTACATACATCGAGTCCGGGGAAGATCCCCATAATTTCCATTTCCCCATGAAATGTCGATCTTTCTGTCTCCTTTTCTCGCCTCAGACTCGGTTTCAGCAAAGTCGCATTCTGAAGTGAATACTGGTCGTATATAAAACTTCCGTACGTCCGGATAAGATTGCGATGTTAGTTGCTTATGTAGGATCTAGTGCACGAGTCAAGACCTTGAACAGGGCTGAGATCGACAACTAAAATCGCTTTAGTTAGTCGTAGGGGTCCACAATTTGCGGAAGAATGGCTCACATCCCGCTTTGACTTTTGGGTTGCAATTCTGTGCTTCTATCACATTTTGTTGTCTCAGTGACTCGAAAGCCATCCATTGCAAGTGACCCAACGACCTGGTTCAGGAAACAGGGGTATAATGAGGGGGAGTCTGGAGAACGATAACATGGCTTTCTCCAGAATCGACAATAGTTCCCGGAACGATGAGACCCCGGATCCCCTAAACTCTATTGTCATGAATCTTTGTCTGTTGTTTCGAGACAGGCAGACTCTTGGCGCAGGCTTGAGGTGCTTAGGGCCGTAAGACATAGACGTTGACGTTGATAACCTCTAAAGATTGATGAATTCTTCGACTACGCTATTATTTCTATCCAAATGTTCTGACACTAGACACCATAGAAGGACAGGCCGATATCGTCCAGACGGGCCGTCTTGCAAGCGTCCCTACTATTCAACTGAACAGACACAAACGTCCCGACTCGCCGTTGATCCCCTAGGCACTACGGTCACTTCGGCCAAAAATATATAATCTAACGTCAGATACAGGGAAACCGGCC